>ML315005.1:0-31864 GCA_005239505.1 Nicotiana paniculata
AAGTGGGTGGGTGTGGGGATGTGGGGTGGGTTGGGAATAGGATGGGGAAGCTTGAGAAGGGGTTTTGAAAAATATTTTCCCTTCTCTTGATAAGGAAAACATTTGGTAAGGAAAATATTTTTCAAAACATTTAAACCAGTCAAACATGAGAAAATTAGAAAATATTTTCCGAAAAATATTTCCTTTGTACCAAACACACCTCTAATCTGGTTGATTTTATTATCATCATATGGAGAAAATATTTGGTAAATTATTTATTGTTCAATAACAAGTATTCTATAAGGATAACCCATTCAGATTTGTAATTACCTTTCAAGGAAAATCTTTCTAAATAAACTAAACAAATTACCAAATATTATGTGGTAATAAGATTAATTATGACCAAAAGTTAATTTTTTTCCTTCTTATTGTTTTGCTTTCCATATAACATAACTAAGTTCAACACATTTCTCCTATACAAAAGCATCCTAATAGTTTTCTCAACATGGTTCACTCCTAAGTGAAGATTGTTTTCTTCTTATTTTTCATCATGCCCTACAACATTCAGGGAGGTTATCATTGCAAATTATTTGATGTAGATCGTCAGGTGCACATTCTCAATAATCTTCCTGAAAATACTCCTCAACTGGAACTTCATTGTGCATCTGGAGACGATGATTTGGGTTACAATTACCCTGCCCTGAGAACAGATTTCAGTTGGGAGTTTTGCGGCATGTTTAATACTTTATATTTTTGTCATTTTTGGTGGGGTACTAAAAATACTGTATTCGACGTATTTAACACTCCAGATTATTGCTTAGATGAAGAAAGTAATTTTATTCCAAGAGGAACTAAAAGATGCATATATAATGTGAAGGATGATGGTATCTATATAGGTTTTGAAGATCCAATAAGTGGTCAGATTATTTATAAAAAACATAGAGATTGGTCATGAGCATCAACTCTTTTATTTGTATAAGTGTATTGGAAGAAAAAATGGACTGCTCATAATATTGATTTGTTTTAGCAAACTTGCATTCTTTCTTATATATAAAAGTTATGTTCAATGTAACAACCCGACTGGTTGTTTTGCTTTCTAGAATCCCGTTTTTCTAAATAAGACTCCTCGTATGTGCTTTTACTGTTAGGACTTGCGAGGATGATTAGTACGGGATTTGGAAGGGTTCGGGTTGATATCGGAACACTTGGTTCCTTAAGGTTGTCTTGAAAGTCCAAGTTTGACTTCGGTCAACATTTTGGGTAAACAACCTGGGAATCTAGATTTGACGGTTCCAGTAGGTTCGTATGACGATTTCGGACTTGGGCGTATGTTCAGATCGGCTTTTGGATGACCCGGGAGCGTTTCGACGCCTAATATCAAAAGTTGGCTCTTGAAGTTCTTTAAATTTGGTTTGGAGAGGTTTTTGGTGATATATGTCACGACCCAAAGTCCATTAAGGTCGTGACGGCGCCGGACCCCACCGTCAGGCAAGCCAACACTTCATAAATAAAATCTTTATTTTAAAATTCTCGAAGTCATTCCTTTTTTATTTTTGTAAAATAATAATTAACGAACTTTTACTGAGTAAACAATAATATCTTAACAAATTTAAATAGTGAATAAATCCCATAATTGTCCCAGAACCCGGTGTCACAAGTGCATGAGAAAATTTTCTAGGAATTATACATGTACTACAATACTTGTCCGAAATACAAACTGGACAAGGAATTTAAAATAAAATACAATACATCAGGAAGACTCTGCCAGCTGTGGTCGTCTCCAGATGGTGCAGCTCATCAAAGTCTCCAAGTCAGCCACATCACTGCGTCAAGCAGGGCCACTAGCTATGAATGTACCTGTGCAATAGAAATGCACATAAAGTGTAGCATGAATACGAAAACAACGTGTACTCAGTAAGTATCCCGCCTAACCTCGAAGAGGTAGTGAAGAGATGTCGACTTTGACACTTACTAGAGGTCAAATTAATATAATCAAGGGTGATACTAAGCATGGATACCGAAGGCAACTTAACAAGAAGAAACAGGAAATAACAACTTCTTTCACATTTAATATTCTTAAATCCTCGTCATTTCAGTTGACAATTTAAAATCTCCAGGCCAGTAATCTAGTAAAAACCACAACAAGTACGCAATAAATATAATGCGCAAGAAATGCCAAGGGTCGAACGGCCCGAACAAACATAAATATAAATTGTGCACCGCCGAAGGGTCGAACGACGCGAACCATAGATACATCTATTAACCCGCCGCGGCGTACGACTCGCTCCCATGAGAGTAGTGGAAAAAATCACCCCGCTTTCGGAATATAAATTGCGAAACAGTCACACGCAGTCATGCACATTCAAACAGTCCACCCTGACTACATCAGGAAAACAAATACTCAAGTAAATGACAAATTTCTCTTTTAAAGGTCACAAAAATATTATTTAAATCTTTTCCAGAAATCCATTTTTACCAAGTTTGGTAAGGTTTAAACACTTTATTTTCATCAATAAGATTACAAATACGGAAAATAAAACATGCTTTTGGGCCCTAGACTACCCGGACATAAACATAATAGTAGCTACGCACGGACTCTCGTCACCTCGTGCGTACGTATCCCCCACAAATAGTAGCAACTATTTAATTATTTCACCTATGGGGACAATTCCCCCTTACAATGTTAGAAAGGAGACTTACCTCGCTCCGAAGATTCATAACCGGCCTCCAAGCCCTTCCGACGACTCAAATTGATGCACAACGCCCCAAAACTATCCAAATAGCAGGCAAACCAATGAAAATATACTCTAATACTTGTAAAAATTCAATATATATAAATTCCCAACTCTGCTCGGAAAGTTGACAAAATTATCCGCGGGCCCACGTGCCCGGATTCCGAAATTTCTCGAAGATAAACTCTACCCATAGCCTTACTAACCCAAATATATTATTTACTCTAATTTTTCGCATCTGCGGCCTCCAACCTCGCACCTGCGCGCCCGCAGGTGCGCCCATGCACCCCCACCTGCGGCTTCCTCTTCCGCATCTGTGCTTATGCAGGTGCGGAAATATCCTTGCACCTGCTCCCCCAGCCAAGCTAGCCTATCCTCGCACTTGCAATGCCAAACACGCACCTACGGCCCTTGTTGCGCAGGTGCGGTCACACCAGGCACCAGCAGCCTTAGCTCTTCCTCAACTCCAAATTCGATCCGTTAACCACCCGGAATCCACCCGAGGCCCCCAGGACCTTGTCCAATAACACCAACCTGTTCCAAAATATAATGCGGACCTGCTCGAGGCCTCAAATCGCATCAAATAACATCGAAACAATGGATCACAACTCAATTCAATCCTTATGAACTTTGAAATTTCTAACTTCTACATTCGATGCCGAAACCTATCAAATCACGTCCGATTAACCACAAATTTTGCACATAAGTCAAATTCAATATTACAGACTTGCTCCAACTTTTGGAATTGCATTCCGACCCCGATATCAAAATATGCACTTCCGGTCGAATTTCTCAGAAACCTTCAAATTTCTATCTTTAGCCAAATGACTTCAAAATAACCTACGGACCTCCGAATCGCATCCGATCGCGCTCCCAACTCCAGAATCACCATACGGAGTTATTCCCAGACTCAAAATCCCAAACGGATATCAATATCACTGAAATGCACTTCAACCCAGACTTATGAAATTTCCTCTAAAATGCTGACTTCTACAATATGCATCGAAACGCTCCCGGGTCATCCAAAACCCGATCCGAACATACGCCCAAATCCGAAATCATCATACGAAGCTATTGGAACCTTCAAATCTTGATTCTGAGGTCGTTTACTCAAAAATCCAATCTTAGTCGATTCTTCCAACTTAAGTCTTCTTAAATGAGAATTTTCTTTCCAAATTGACTCTAAACTTCCCGAAATTCAATTCCGACCACACCTACAAGTCATAACACCTGAAATGAAGCTGCTCATGGACTCAAACCGCTGAACGACGCGCTAGAGCTCAAAACGACCGGTCGGGTCATTACATTCTTTCCCACTTAAACATACGTTTGTCCTCGAACGTGCTAGGAACTGCTCCAGAGTTGTCTGAAACCACTATTAAACACCTCGTGCACCTACTCGTGCTACCACCACTCGATTGAGTACACTTGCTCGAACAATTATGAAGATATCCTCCTTTATTTAGGCAAATGGGCCTTAGAACCAGGTCCTCAACATCCGGAATCCTCTGCCAGGCCTGTTTCCAATATATGAACACCATATCAACTACCACACAATATACCAGAACATGACTGCATACCTTTGCTGAATTAGCACCATGCATCGCATAATTCATCGTCTAACCATAATGACATTCCCTGAACCTTAATAGCCAAAATTTCACGAATCTGATGCTCCCGATGCACCTCAGGACATACATATAGGTCCTGCGATGACGCTTACGATACCACCACAACGGAGGAGATGCATAGAAATTTACGACCAACTTCAGAGTTAACCAATCATTGAATCTCTCCTCTCGACTAGAATCATCACCTCATTACTAACCAAATAATGGTATTTGTCCTTTAATACACTTCACAAAATCTTATCGCACCGATCTCTGGTCCAATAATCTCGTCTCACCCAGTATGAACTGTTTAGACAACAAATCACCCCAAACATGACCAACAGTCTCACATGATACCACAACGCGCCAATATGACATAAATCGAACATGATACATAAATAAATGACTCAGGAAAAGACTACTCAACTCACGCAACTTATTATGAACTCTCCTCAGAAAATAGAAAGTGAACCACAAGAAAATAGATATAGAGAACCGTACTCAACATCACACTGTTGCGGCACGCAACCTGATCGAAATAACATGCCCGTGGAGGCATGCCACCCGATCCAAATAACATAACCGTGGCGGCGTGCCACCCCATCCAAATAACATAAAATTCACATAAGAACACACACCGAGCTAAATTGCTCATTACCACAAATATCGAACATCGGTCGCAAGTACGTTAAGTGCGTAATATCATCCTGGGGAGACTGATAAAGCCATATGCTACAAAACTCAAGCACAACTGAGGTGAGATATATATATATACTCTGGATCTCAAGAGCCATCCTGCTCACATAACATCATCACTATGCGGGAACTCAACACATAGGAAAATATCAAGCCGTTTCCCAACTCACACGGAACAACAGAATATTACATGAGATGAACGAAGACAGAATAACATCTGTTGTTCTCATACCTTTCCATGAAAAGCGTTATACCGAAACGAATACGCCTGACTCATACGGAGCCCATAATCATATTTAAATCCACCCACAAACGTCGAGCCTACCTTGCTCGCACCGAACTAGGCTAATAGCTTTACCTGGGTCCATATTAACCCACTTCCTCTCATAATACACAAGAACAACCATCATAGCCGAGACAAACACCCCACAATCCATAACTAAATGAATCGAACGCCTTCCAGGCATAAATTCTCAAATAAGAAATATTACACTTATTTATACTAAGTCCAAATCTTCAATCCATTAAGTGACTACATGTCACACTCATAAGATCATCCCGTGGTCACACTCCCACGACCTTCCACACAAGGTAGCAAGTCTGCACATCCACCACTGGCCACACTAACGCTGTAAAATAAATCAAGAACCCATACCTAGGATGCAAAGCCTCTTTCACCCAACACCGATTTCAGGTGACACTGAAGACAACGCCAGATTACTCTAAACATTCAAATCCATTTTTCTTGCTCATCCGAGCTCATGACATCCTTGTCACACCGAACTGCAACCTACTTCCAGATTTCATACCGTTCACTACACCTATTGTGCCAATATGCATTCACACATGAATCTCGTCATAACTCCTGAACCGCTAATAGGGTAAACACTTCATCATATAAAGACCTTTTACTTAACTCAATTCAAGAGTAACACACGAGTGAATTCTCATAATCACAAAACATGCAAATCCTCAAACTCCACCTCTGCAGGACATAACAGATTCACCCGTATAACTCAAACTGAAACTGATACGACACTCAGCCGCGCAATCGACTTATCAACAGTAGACTCCCCACTTGGATCAAGCCATAGATCAAGATGAACAATAACTCACAATGCCCGTACGCTAACACCGCCTCGATACCGCAGTGAGATTCAATTAAACTTTCCATAAGCTCATATAACACGACCCTTCTCGTACCTCAATTCAATTCGCACTCACCACAGGAATAATGATAACCCCAATCAACACATAGCAACTTAATTCGCACTCACCTTGAGTGACTCCATTCCACGAGACCATTACGTTTCCAGACCCATGAACTGTTTCATGCCCTCCTTGCACGCATGTTCACATCTTTGATCGATATACCAATTCCAATAACCTTTCCATGAACCCGAAGTCATTTTCTCCTTCTTATGAAACCCAATGCTACTCTACACGCCGAAGATAACGTAGAACACTCCAACAATTTTATCTTTCCCATAGTTCTGCTGCAAAAGTTCGATTCTTAACCGTACTGTGGGCTTGAGATCCTTAGACACCACCTTCTAACCTTTGAATCCATTGGAACCATTGTTGAGAGTCACCTACTCTGGTTTTAGTCCCGAATATAATCAACTCTACGGCTTTGCTGGCACCCGAACGCCCATCTTGATAAAGCACCCGACTGAATCCCTTCACTTGTAAATTACCTATGTACTAAGCATAAATCCTAAATCTTTCCAAAGCCTAAACCTGATTCAATAAGGCCAACCCTTGCACACCTTTATAAAATCGCATGCTCAATTACTATTCTACTCCTTTCCCGTTAGCTGCAATAACTTGCCAATATGCTGACAATCGCAACCCCATGAGAAAATAATCCTGCAACCCAATCGCAGGCAGTGGGACTCTCCCACTTAGCCCGAAGCTGCTCCTTGCACCACTCTAAAACCCCACCAAAATTCTTTCTTCATTGCTGACATGATCTTTCTCAACCAACCCATCAAATTCTTCTAAATCCTCCTATCATCATTCCACGAATACTTTAATTCTCTAGCATCACTCACATATTCGGTCTCCTACCAAACAACCACTGGAATTCCTCGCAGAAACTTTCCAACCACACGAACGCCAACCTGCTCACAGGAGATAACTCTCCTGCAAAAATTACCAATTGACACCTTCCAACGACGCTATACTACACAATCTCTACGACATCAACACTCTATCCTACGCCCGTCCTCATTTACCAATTTTACCAGTCCGTCCGCTCCTCATGGACATCCACTAAAAGCGCGACAGCACTTTACAAATCACCGCTATATTGTATCCTTCTTCATCCCGAACAACTCCTCTCTGTCTTATCCAACCTTCCGCCGAAATAGCCAATATTTCAATTTAAGTCTGTGTACCCCATCATCGTCCACTAAAATTCCCAAATCACTCCATACTTCCCCTCAAGAGGTGTATCTATCTTACCACATAACTCATTTGCTACACTTCCACTCTCCCACTTTGGTTAAAATCACTCCTGCAAGCAACTACCTGACTTCCTTTCCTTACACCTGGCCTTTTAGAGATTTAACCATCACCTGACACTTCCCACGTGTCCTTTCTCATCCTTTGCTGCCCAGTCATTGCCTTAGGACAATAACTATCTTTGTAGCACTTAAACCAACAGATCACCACAACTTCAACCTTTCTGAAGATCATCTTTCTCGAGCCGCCTTTATTAGATATACTTATTCAATATTGAACCACCGCTCACCACGACCTCTGACAACCGATTCTTCAATATTACTTCATAACACTCTGACCCAATGCAACCGAAGAAACTATAACACTGACGAGCTTAACATATTCAATTCGATCAAAAATAGTGATAAAATTGCATCTCGCTTGAAAACACCAAGTCCTATTATTCTTTCAACCCAAATTTGAACATTCATAGTTCGATTGCCTTTCCTCCGCCGGAACTAAAATACTGAAATCTCGAAATCATGCACTGAGAAGACCTCCTTTCAAGTTATATATTGTCCCAACACATGGGCAAACTTCCTACCACCGCGTCAATACCGTGCGGTGACAATTCATAAGCACCATAACAACCTGAGCATATCCTCAAAGCCCTAAGAAACATAGCTACTGAGCTGAAACAACATATTATCCTTCCGCAGAGCGACGACAATAGCCCCAACCAGTTACGCATGGAAAAATATCACGCACCATATCTGTAGTACCATTACCATTCCTTAAATTCCCGATTCATAGCAAGCGCTTCGCGACGCGTAATATTGAGTAAGAAGGAACGTAGGCATACGCCTCAAAGGAATCTAACCGCACGATGAGGAATCAAGAAGGGAAGTACTCCTAATAGCCCTATAGCCTCTCGAAGATAAGTACAAACGTCTCCGTACCGATCCGCAAGACTCTACTAGACTTGCTCATGACTCATGAGACCTATGGGAACCTAGTGCCCTGATATCACGTTGACACGACCCAAAATCCACTAAGGTCGTGATGGCGCCGGACCCCACTGTTAGGCAAGCCAACACGTAATAAATAAAATTTTTATTTTAAAATTCTCGAAGTCATTCCTTTTTCATTTTCCTTAAATAATAATTAACGAACTTCCACTGAGTAAACAATAATATCTTAACAAATTTAAATAGTGAATAAATCCCATAATTATCCCAGAATTCGGTGTCACAAATGCATGAGCAAATTTTCTGGGAATTATACATGTACTATAATACTTGTCCGGAATACAAACTGGACAAGGAATTTAAAATAAAATACAATACATCTCAGGAAGACTCTGTTGGCTGCGGTCGTCTCCGGATGGTGCAACTCGTCTAAGTCTCCAAGTCAGCCACATCACTGTGTCAAGCAGGGCCACTAGCTATGAATGTACCTGTGCAATAGAAATGCACAACAAGTGTAGCATGAGTATGAAAACAACATGTACTCAGTAAGTATCCCGCCTAACCTCGAAGAGGTAGTGAAGAGATGTCGACTTTGACACTTAATAGAGGTCAAATTAATATAATCAAGGGTGATACTAAGCATGGATACCGAAGGCAACTTAACAAGTACAAACATGAAATAGCAACTTCTTTCACATTTAATATTTTTAAATCCTCGTCATTTCGGTTGACAATTTAAAATCTCCAGGCCAGTAATCAAGTATAAAATCACAGAAAGTACGCAGTAAATATCATGCGCAAGCAATGTCGAGGGTCGAACGGCCCGAACCAACATAAATGTAAATTGTGCATTGCCGAAGGGTCGAACGACGCGAACCATAGATGCATCTATTAACCTGCCGTGGCGTACGGCCCGCTCCCATAAGAGTAGTGGAAGAAATCACCCCGCTCGCAGAATATAAATTACGATGCGGTCACACACAGTCATGCACATTAAAACAGTCCACCCCGACTACATCGGAAAAACAAATACTCAAGTAAATGACAAATTTCTCTCTTAAAGGTCACAAAAATAGTATTTAAATCCTTTCCAGAAATCCATTTGTACCAAGTTCGGTAAGGTTTAAACACTTTATTTTCACCAATAAGATTACAAATACGGCAAATAAAATATGCTTTTGGGTCCTAGACTACTCGTACATAAACATAATAGTAGCTACGCACGGACTATCGTCACCTCGTGCGTACGTAGCCCCCACAAATAGTAGCACCTATTTAATTATTTCACCTATGGGGACAATTCCCCCTTACAAGGTTAGAAAAGAGACTTACCTCGCTCCGACGATTCATAACCGGCCTTCAAGCCCTTCCGACGACTCAAATTGATGCACAACGCCCCAAAACTATCCAAATAGTGGGCAAACCAATGACAATATACTCTAATATTATAACAATTCAATTTATATAAATTTCCAACTCCGCTTGGAAAGTTGAACAAAATTACCCGCGGGCCCACGTGCCCGGATTCCGAAATTTCTTGAAGATAAAATCTACCCATAGCCTTACTAACCCAAATATATAATTTACTCTAATTTTCATGCTCAAATCCGTGGGCAAAATCCAAAAATACACATTCTAGGTCTTCTTCAAAAATCCCAGATTTCTACAAATTTCCCCCTCTAATCCATGCATAATTCAAGTATTTCACTCAAGATGGGAGAAATCACTTACTTTATGGAAGATGCTGAAAATACCACTCCCAAATCGCTCCAAAATCTCCCTCCATCAAAGAAATGATGTGCAAATGATCCAAGAGCTCGGTTTTAAAATACACACTGCCCAGGCCCGATTTCCGCAGCTGCGGCCTCCAACCTTGCACCTGCGCTCCCGCAGGTGCGCCCATGCACCCGCACCTGCGATCTCCTCTTCCGCATCTGCGCTTCCGCAGGTGCAAAAATAACCTCGCACCTGTGCCCCCAGTCAAGCCAGCCTAACCTCGCACCTGCGACGCTAAAGCCGCACCTGCGGCCTTTGTTGCGTAGGTGCGGTTACACCAGACACCAGCAACCTTAGCTCTTCCTCAACTCCAAATTCGATCTGTTAACTACCCGGAATCCGCCTGAGGCCCTCGGGACCCCGTCCAATCATAACAACCTATTCCAAAACATTATGCGGACCTTCTCTAGACCTCATAGCGCATCAAGTAACATCGAAACAATGGATCACAACTCAATTCAATCCTTATGAACTTTGAAATTTCTAACTTCTACATTCGATGTCGAAATCTATCAAATCATATCTGATCGACTCAAAATTTTGCACACAAGTCACATTCAACATTACAGACCTGCTCGAACTTTCGGAATCGCATGCCGATCCCGATATCAAAATTTCCACTTTCGGTCGGATTTCTCAAAAACCTTCAAATTTCTATCTTTATCCAAATGACTTCAAAATAACCTACAGACCACCGAATTCTCTTCTGATCGCGCTCCCAACTCCAGAATCACCATACAGAGCTATTCCCAGACTCAGAATCCAAAATGGACATCAATATCATTGAAATGAACTTCAACCGAGACTTATGAAATTTCATCTAAAATGCTGACTTCTACAATATGCGCCGAAACGCTCCCGGGTCATCCAAAACCCGATCCGAACATACGCCCAAATCCAAAATTATCATACGAACCTGTTGCACCTTCAAATCCTGATTCTGGGGTCGTTTACTCAAAAATCCAATCTTAGTCGATTCTTCCAACTTAAGGCTTCTGAAATGAGAATTTTCTTTCCAAATTGACTCTAAACTTCCCGAAATTCAATTCTGACCATACCTACAAGTCATAACACCTGAAATGAAGCTGCTCATGGCCTCAAACCGCTGAATGACACATAGAGCTCAAAATGACCGGTCGGGTCCTTACAATATCGAGGTCAAAATGACAATTAGAGATCAGGGATAGTCATGTAATGTCATTTAAGACTTGCACACAAAATTTGGTATCACTCCGAGTAGTCTAAGTACATTTTAGCGCATTGGAAGTAAATTGAAGAACTTCAAGTTCTTAGGTTTGAATTAATTGGTTTTGGGGTGCGATTCTTAGTTTTAGTGTTATTTCGAGCGAGTCCATTTTATGATTCCAGACTTGTGGGTATGTTCGGACGGGCCCCGGGGGCCCCGAGTGTCGATCGGACGAGGCTCGGACCATTTTGGGAGCTGAAGCTCCCCTGTCAAAACCTCACCTGCTGTTGGATGAGTCTCGGACTATTTTGGGAGCTGAAGCTCCCCTGTCAAAACCGCACATGCGGTTGGCCAGCCGCAGGTGCGAGCCATGAGCCGCAGAAGAGAAGGAGGGAGGACAGCCTAGGCATTGTAGACGTTTTGGCGCACCTGCGACAGCATGTGCGAGGTCAGTGGTCGCAGGTGCGGGCAGGTCCGCAGATGCAGTCCCTTGAGCCTGCAGATGCGGAGCTTGGCTAGTAGGGGAAAATGCACACCTGCGATGGATTTTCCGCAGGTGCGTGACCGTAGGTGCTTCCAAGGCATTGCAAGTGCGAAATTGCTGGAGGTAGTGAGGTTCATTTAATACGGGATTTAAGCTAATTTTACTCATTTCTCTCACTCTTTGGGCGATTCTTGTAGTTTCTTGAGTGGTGTTTTCACCTAGCTTTTGGAGGTAAGTAATTTCTACCTAATGTGAGTTTAATACATAGGTTATAGGTAGATATCAACATGAAAATTGATAGAAATCATGGGTTTAGAAGAAGAACCTAAGGTTTAGCAAAAATGAGATTTTACCACGAAAATGATCATGAAACTTAGTGAAAATCATATATTTATGTTCCTTAGGTTGTGGGTAACAACTTTATTCAAAAATTTTCGAAATACGGGCACGTGGGCCCGGGGTGAATTTTAGGAATCTAGCAATTTGGGTTGGGTAAGCATCTTAATAGTGGAGATATGAACTTTTGAGCATAGATTAATTAATGTATATAATGTTTGACTAGTTCCGAGTCGTTTGGCACCAAATGTGGAGGTTTGAGCGCATTCTTGAATTGGGAAGTAGCCTTTAAGATGAGGTAAGCCTCTTTTCTAACCTTGTAAGAGGGAAATCTCCCCATAGGAAAATTAAATAATGTATGTGACTATTTGTGGGGGGCTATGTACGTACGAAGTGACGAGAGTAGGGGTGTTCGTCGGTCGGTCGGTACGGTACGGTATTTAGACAATTCGGTTCGGTATTTCGGTATTCAATTTTGTAAAATGCTATACCAATACCTTACCTAATTAAATTCGGCATAGTTCGATTTTTCTCCTTTCAGTTTCGGTTTATTCGATTCGGTAACTTCAGTTTATTCGATTTGAATACTAGCTAATGCATAGAGTCATAAACTGTAATATTCTTATTTAAAGTACTCAAAAGTTCAAAACTAAAAATATTTGTTGACAAAAGTTTTGTCCAAAATCAGCAAATACCAACCTAGAGAAAGAAAACTTAGAGAAATATTTTGTTACTTGCTTAGAGTTAATTCATGAATTTAGAGAATAAAGAAAAGTAAAATTTTAGATTTCTTATACTTGTGTTATAATTAGTAAAATGTGTATTGTGTAATATAATATATATTCCGGTATGGTATCGGGATTTCGATATTTCATTTTAAAATACCAATACCATACCTAATACCAATTTTTTTTAAAACTTAAACCAAATACCATACTGAATACCAAAACTTTTCGGTTTTGGTACGGTAATTTGGTATTTACCAAATTATGCACAACCCTAGACGAGAGTCCATGCGTAGCTACTATTTCTGTTAAGTCTGGGTAGTGTAGGAACCCTATCATGCTATACTTGAAATAATTGCGTCATTTACGTGTTAACTTGTCACGACCCAAATTCCCAACCTTAGGGGTCGTGATGGTGCCTAACACCACACTTGCTAGGCAAGCCAATGTTAGAGTTCGATTAGCTAATTTCTTTTGATTATCCATTTAAACATAATAAAATAAATTTAAAGTGAACTTAATCTAATGGTTTCCAAAGAATAACTCCACATATAAAATAATAAACAAATAAATAAACCGAGCCATGAAATAATTATATAAATAACTCTAAGACTACCCCAAGGTCTGGTGTCACAATTCACGAACTACTAAAGAATACTACAAATAATGGCTGAAAGAAATAATATAACTATTTTGAGGAAATATAAAACAGTCTCTACGAACTAAGTAAAGACTCTCGGGATCTGCGAACGCCGGCTGTATACCTCGTGTCTCCGGATAATGAATAGCGGCTACTAAAAATCACTACTATTGGCCGGTACCTGGATCTGCACAAAAGAGTGTAGAGTGTAGTATCAAATACAACCGACCCTATGTACTGAGTAAGTGCCGAGCCTAACCTCGACGAAGTAGTGACGAGGCTAAGGCGAGGCAATTATAACTTAACCTACGACAATATATGTATATAATAAAGTAATAAAACAATCCTATGCAAACAAGAAAATATAACTGCAACAATGAATAAATAAAATAACTCAGTCGCCTATTCCAGGTCTCATCTGTGACCATGATCCCACATAAATTTCCAAACTTCACTTTAAAACAATCGTATGTGCATAATATGAGAAACAATAGAGTAAAATAATAAAGCTTCCAAATCTTTGTAATTAAAATCAGTAAAACATAAATATCCTCCCTCATCACTGTCTTGTTGAGGCGTGCAACCCGATGCCACCTGTCCACCCTTATCACTATCATTTATTTCCCATGTCCACCCTTATCACTATCATTTATTTTCCCTCTCCACTCTTATCACTATCATTTATTTCCCCTGTCCACCCTTATCACTATCATTTATTTCTCCTGACCGTCCGTATCACTATCATATTGTCCACCCTTATCACTATCAATTGATTTATTTATGAAAAACTTTCACAATTCAGGCCAAGCCTTTCACAACACGTTTATCTCAACAATTGTAAACAGAACACAATATAACTCACAAGCTGTATCCAATATTATTTCATAATGAAACCAACCAAAATATATGCAAATATCATAACACTGTCATCCAGCTCAACCTTTATGTACCATAACAAAATCAAGGGAACAACCAACACTTTTAACATGCGTGCAACAATACTTGGCAATAATCTAATGAAAACAAATAGTCAAGTAGCGTATGTGGAATAATTCAATTACGTACTTGAACATATTTCTAAAAGCCGCCTATAAATGAATATTTTCATCTATTCACTCATGACCTAAATTTAATGAGCTCCAAATAGTTTATCTTATCCTACCGTTTTACATTTTTAAAGTCTGGGGTCCTACTCTACAATATTACCAATACTTTTTTTTTGTTTATTGGTCTAAGGTTTAAGACTTCACTAAATTTTCAAAAGAAAAACATAAAAACGATAATCCAAATGCATTCTTGATCTATATAACATCAAGACAAAAGTACATGTGACTCTTATTCAGGTCTTAGATTTATTATAGCAAAGATTATCACTTGACCATATAAACCTCAACAATCATAGAACAGTCAAGCCGGGAAGCAAATAAATGAAAAACGGAAAATGGATCATGGTAAAAAGTAATTTGGTAGTGCATAGGTACTCGTCAACTCACCTATACACTACACACAAGCAATTTCACATAACAATCAGGTTGGGGATTCCTATTCCCTCAAGTCAAGGTTAAACCAAGCACTTACCTCAACTTCGCAGGCCACTCACTGTTCAATTATAGCTTTTCCTCTTGAATTCACCTCCAATACACTCGAATCTAACCATAATTAGCTTCATATCATTAATTAATTCTAAAGAAACTAACTTTACTGAAAATTATAATTTTTTCTCAGTTTTCTAAAAAAAAAAAGTTAAAACCCGACCCTGGGCCCGCTTGGTCCAAACTCGGGGTTCAGACCAATTTACGTTACCCATTCACCCACGAGCCTGAATATACAATTAGTTTCAAAATCCGACCTCAATTCGAGGTAAAGATTCGATTTTTACAAAATTCTCTAATTCTATCCAAACCCTCAATTTTTACCATGAAAATTCTTAGTTTTTTTATTTAAAAGTGATGAAAAACATTGGCTAATTGAAATATAACCAAAAAACGAGTAGAGACACTTACCCCAATCCCTATGGTGAAAATCGCCCAAATCCAAGCTCCCCAACTCAAAATATGACCGAATGAACAAACCCTAATTTTATATATTTTTCTGCCAGTTATTCTACCTCGTTTCTCATAACAAATTATCTCAAAACTCAATTTTTATGTCTCCAGTGGAGTCTTTGTGAAATTCTGGTCAAGTTAGATTTTTGAATCACTCAATTTGACCTTATAATGAATGAGATATGTAGGTTTTAATATTTGCAAATAGCGCAGATTTTTAAATACGCTGTCAGTGGCAATGTCGTAATTAATTTAAAAAATCTGACAACATTAGTAAAATGACCATAAAATCCTCATACGATGTCCAAATTCAACGATTCTTTTTGCTACGGGTCCGTAATTACAAATATGGATCTAATACTTCATTCAAAATAGAAATAGGAGCTCATTTGTTCAATATGATATCATTCATGCTTGAAGAAACGACGTCGAAGCATAAGAAAGAATGAGTGCAACACAACTCAAACATATTCGAAACTCACTCGGGCCCTCGCGGCTCTAAACCAAACATGCACGCAAGTATAAAAATATCATACGGACTTGCTCGTGCGATCAAGTCATGAAAATAACATGTAAAACTATGAATTAAACCTCAACACTCATCATTTTTCTCAAGAACACTTCAATTTCACTATTTCTCAATCGGACGTCCGAATCACGTCAAATAAACTCCGGTTCTCACCAAACTTCAAAGTTAGTATTCAAATACTATAACAAATCTGTACCGGACTCCGAAATAAAAATACGAGCCCGATACCAATGGTTCCAAACATTAATTCTTTTCTTTATTTCATTAATAATTCAGCAAAACAATTTCTTTCAATAATTGATTTCTAAGGCTTGGGACCTCGGAATTAATTTTCCAGTATACACCCAAGTCCCATATTTTACTGCGGACCTCTCGGGATCGTCGGAACACAGATCTAGATCCGTTTACTAAAAATGTTGACTCAAGTCAACTAAAACCAATTTTTAATTCTAAAAATTATTATTTCTTATATTTTTACATAAAAGCTTTCCGGTTTCACGTCTGGACTGAGCACGGAAATTGAGGTAATTAAAATTAGTCTTTTTATGACTAATAAGCCTAGAACGGAGTCTTAATTCATAAAAGGACCCCTTGGGTCATCACATAACTAAATTGCTTAAATAATGATTCTATAAATTGTAAAAGGACTACAAAAGGATAAGTTTCCACTGAATTGAGGTTATGAATAGAACTTGATTGTTTTCGAAAATTTGTGTTATATAAGTATTTTCTATTGTTGAGCGGGACGAACACCTCGACAGATAAAATAGATGCATCTACGGTTCATGTCATTCGACTCTCGACAGTGCACATTTAAATGTTATCTTGTTGGTTCGGGTCGTATAACCTCGGCATTATTTACGCATGTTGATTCTTGGAAATAATAATTGTGAAAAGATATTTATAATGTCTTGTTGTTGAGTTTAGTACATTCTTTGTAATCCATGCTTAATTATGATTTTGCTTTATTATCCTTAGCCTTAGTAAGTGTGAAGTCGACCCCTCGTCACTACTTCTTCAAGGCTAGACTGGATAATTACTGGGTACATATTATTTTATGTACTCACTCTACACTTCTGCACTTAACTTTGCAAGATGTGAGGCAGGTGCATATGGATACGCATCTGGCGCGCATCCCTGACTTGATTCGAGATTCCATGGTGAGCTGCCCCTTATGAGCCGTCCAGCAGCATCCCGAAGTCTTTCTTTTATTTTGGTTTTTGTCTAATCCTTTCCAGACAGTAGGATTGACACTCTTTTGTATAATCTACTAAGTTGTCCATATATTTGTGACACTAGATCTTGGCATGTATTAGTAGACTTATGACTCTGGGTTTTATCCGTTTGATTATAAATGTTTCTACTAGTTTCACATATTAATTTAACTCGGTTCACTTGTCAAATCTTTTAAATTAAGAAAATATCACTATATGGAGAATTAGTAAAAAATGGAAATGCTATTAAGTTATTCGTTATCGGCTTTTCTAGAAACGGTGTTAGATGCCATCACGACCTGGTATGAAATTGGTCGTGGCATTCTGATCATGGTTGTATTTTATGTGATATTTCCAATAATGCAAGAACTTGTGGTATTTCCCCTTTAATTTGCTATAAGCTACTGCGTGCGATTTATTTTTCACCATCTTTAAGTTTTAATTTAATTACAAGTTGATATACATTATCAATTATTTACAGAATAATGTATTATACCCTAAACTTCCTCATTTTCTTGCATTTGCTGTTTGTTCTCAAATTTCCATTGCTCGTCTCATTTTGCTTCCGCTTCAAGTTGTAATATATCAAATATAGATCGGATATTTCAAAATAGTAATAAAATATATTAATGCACTAATTTTCCAAATTAATATTGAATTAACTTTCAGGAATTTGAGCAATTTAATACACTCCTTGACTTTTCAGTTTTTCATTGGAAAATATGAAATAGATCTTCAAAATCTTCTCCAATTTTTGCTACTTTGGATGTCGGTTAAGTTTAAGGGAAAACGTAATGACATGAGTCTAAACTCCGTTAAAAACCATTAATAAGCTTGGAAACTTTGAACTCGAAAATCAAAATTTGCAAAATTGTTATTTTCGTGGATTGGGTATTGTTGCAGATGATTGGAATATATTTTGGAGTTCAATTTATATCTCAATTTTGAGAGAATTGATGTATTCGAGGTGGTTTTGATTAAAAATTTGTATTGAAACTTGAAGAAGAGGACATAAACAAATTGTATTTATTTTGTATGTCTGGTGTAGAAACGACACACAAAATTATAACGATCCGGCCAGTCGTTTTGATTATTACAACCTCGTTCCCCTATTTACTGTTCAATTTATGCTTTACTGTTGTTATATGGCTTTCCGGGGTAATTGGTTTTGGGTTCGGTGATGTTCTGAATAAGGTGTATTAGTAATGCAGGGATTAGTAATGCATGGGTTAATAATGCAAGCATTAGCTATGCAGATGTTATTTCTTATCCATTATTTGGTGTGGTGTATTAATAATTAAAATCCATTGCATAATTTTTAAGAAAATTATTTGTTTACAAAAATGCCCTCTTTAGCTTTAAAGGACTTTCGGGATAATTTGTCCTTTAATCATGCTAATGCATACATTTATAGCCTTGGTATTGCTAATACCATAGTTTGTTGTGCATTAGCTATACATAGGATAATACAAAATATGATGTATAACTAATGTTTGTATTAGTTATACATAGAATGAAAAAGTGTACCAAACAAGGTCTTACTAATACACAAAGTTAATGCATGCATTATTTTCTCTAATGCACTCTGCCAAACGGCCTCTTAGTATCCAAGATGGAAACTTAAGTTAAAAGGTTGACCAGATGTTATCTTATGTGTAAACGAACCCGGAATAAATTTTGTTCCAATAGCTCTCTATGGTGATTTTGGACTTAGGAGCGTAACCGGATTCTGATTTGGAGGTCCATAGTGGAATTAGCTTGGAGCATACCGGGGAGTTGACTTATTGATATCGAGGTCGAAATCCGATTCTGGATATTGGAATAGGTCTGTTATGTCTTTTATGACTCTTGTGAAAAATTTGAGGTCAATCCGACTTGATTTGATTGGTTTTGGCATCGAATGTAGAAGTTGGAATTCCTTAGTTTCATTAAGGTTGGATAATTAACCCAACAAAGTCTGGGATCGAATCCACAGGGGTTTAACAAATGGGATTAGGTGTATATCTAAGTGAGTTGCAAATTTTGACTCTAATTACACTCCCACAAACTTGTTAGTGTTCTACTTCTGTTTTACTCTATTGATTTCAATTAACAAAACTAAGGACAGTATTTTTGGTTTTGGATTTTTTTCAAATGATTAAAGGGACTAGGGTCGTGACTTCTACCTAGATAGTTATCTAACGTGTTGTAAATTTCAGGGCAAATTTTATTAGTTGGGGTTGTAATATAGCTATCGCACCCGGGTACTCACTCTATACCTCTCGGTAGTTTGAGTGATTTTGCCCAATTTTGCTTTCTCAAGTCCAAATGGGTATTTGCACAAAACAAATGATATTAGCTCAAGTCGGGTATTACTATCTCTAGGTTTAACCCTTTAATTAAGGCTATCAATTTCTTGAGTTCACCCCAATTCCTTGTTATCCAAGTTTTCCTAGACTTAGTCCCTCTTTATCAAATAAAGACTAAGTCATTTAGGCATAATCAATGTTTGCAACCATTAATTCTTGAGTTCTATCAAGAACTAGACTAAATATCACTAACTCAATTACAAACAAGCCCTAAATCAAACAACCATTAAATACCCATACTAGGATTGGGTCACAACCCTAGCTAAAGATTTAACTACTCATGAAAATTGCAGAAATTAAAGAAGAATTGATGATAAAATCCACAATATTGGATTATGAGATGAAAAACTAGGGTTTAGAGACAAATCGAGTACAAAATTTCAAAAAACAGTAAAGAAAGACGAAACAGATGCTCCTTTAAAACGTAACTTAACCTAACAACAACAACAACAACAAATCCAGTATGTTCCCAACAGGTGGGGTTTGAGGAGGGTAGTTTGTACGCAAACCTTACCCCTACCTAATGCACGTAGAGACATAAATTAACATAAAAATGATAAAAAGTTTTATTTATACTAAGCTAAAAATATCTGACAAAAATGCCCCTGCGGAGGTTGTGCGGCCGCATAATCTTGAGTACGATCGCACACTTGCTTCTATCTCCCAGAGGCTATAAAGTTTAGGAACAAATTTCATCTCTGTCGTGCGACTTTGTTTTCTCAACACTGATTGAACTCTCCTGCTCTTATTCTCTCACAGATGGAGAGAACACGTGCCGCTTCTTCAGCTGAGCAGCAGCCAGAGCCTCCAGCAGCAGCTCCTACGAGGGGCAGAGGTCTAGGCCGAGGCCGTGCGAGAGGCCGAGGCAGGGGCAGGGCTCAACCTAGAGCCCGAGCAGCAGCCCCAGCCGTGGAGCCTCCGCAAGAGTTCAACGAGGAGGTTCCATCCCAGACTGTTCCTGCCGGGCCAACTCAGGTCCCGGAGGGGTTCATTGCCACCCCCATTCTTCATGATGCTTTGGTCTATTTGGTGGGCCTTATGGAGAGTGTGGCCCAGACTAGCACATTTCCATGGCACCAATCGTCTCTCAGGCTAGACGAGGATCACAGACCCCTGCTACTCACACTCCGAAGCAGATGGATCCCTAGTATCAGACTCCAGCAGCTCATCCAGTTAGAGTAGTTCAGCCGGTTGCTGCGGTACAGACCGGAGATGGGTCAGGAATGTCTTTTGAGGCTTTATGGAGATTGGATATGTTTACCAAGCTCTTTCTAGTCCATTTCAGTGCTTCTACTTCAGAGGATCCTCAGGAGTATCTTGACAGTTGTCATGAGGTTCTTCGAAACATGGGTATATTGGAGACTAATGGGGTTGATTTTGCTGCTTTTCAGATGGCTGGTTCTGCTAAGAAATGGAGGAGGGATTATTTGTTGATCAGACCAGCTGGATTGCCTGCTCTTACTTGGGACCAGTTCTATTGGCTCTTCCTAAAGAAGTTTCAGCCTATCACCTTGAGAGAGGAGCAGCGCCGTCAGTTCAAGCGTCTCCATCAGGGCGGTATGACTGTTACTCAGTATGAGACCCGTTTTGAGGATTTGGCCCATCATGCTATTCTCTTGCTTCCCACCGAGAGGGAGAGGGGGTGAGAAGGTTTATTGATGTAATTTCTCAGCCCATCAGATTGCAGATGGCTAAGGAGACAGGGTAAGATTTCTTTTCGAGCGGCCGCCAATGTCGTAAGACGAGTCAAGATGGTTCTTGCATAGGGAGGTCAGGGATCTAAAAAGAGACCTCATCATTCAGGTGGGTTCAGCGGTGCCTCATCCGGAGGAAGGGGTACTTTTGGTAGAGGCCATCCTCCCAGGCCATTCTATTCAGTGCTTCAGGCATCCCATAGTGCTTCAGGGAGTCTTGGTCCTTATGTGCCTCCTTCTAGGAAGCCAGCCCACAATGCACCACCAGCTCCTATCAGTGCACCTCCTATTTAGAGTTATTACCACGGTCATCCGGCCCGTTCGGGTCAGTATCAGTTTGCACAGCCACAGTATTAGGATGGATCTTACGAGTGTGGCGGTTTCATCACAGCATCAAGGTTCTCGTGCCATGGTTTCAGCACCAATTTTTGCACCATCTGCTCAGCCAGCCAGAGGCAGGGGTCAGGAAGCCAGAGGTAGAGGCCAGATTGTTAGAGGTAGAAGCCCGCCAGCTAGAGGCCGTCCCAGGGATATGGTTTAGAGTGGTAGGGCCCAACCCCGATGTTATGCTTTTCCAACCAGACCTGAGGTTGAGTCATCCGATGCTCTTATTACAGGTACTATTTCAGTTTACAGTAGAGATGCTTCAGTTCTATTTGATCGGGAGTCTACTTACTGCTATATGTCATCTTATTTTGCTTCCTATTTTGTTGTGCATCGTGATTCTTTGAGTGCCCCTGTATATGTGTCTGCACATGTGGGGGATGCTATTGTTGTAGATCGTGTATAGCGTTCGTGTGTGGTTACTATTGGGAGTTTTGAGACCAGCGTAGATCTTCTACTTCTCGATATAGTTGATTTTAATGTTATATTGGGTATGGATTGGATGTCACCTTATCATGCTATATTGAACTGCCACGCTAAGATAATGACCTTAGCCTTGCCAGGGTTTCCTCGATTAGAGTGAAGAGGGACTCCTGGCCATTCTACTAGTAGAGTTATATTATATATAAAGGCTCGGTGTATGGTCGAGAAGGGGTGTTTGGCTTATGTGTGTGATTCCAGTGCGGAGATTCCTCCTATGGATTCTGTGCCTGTTGTCCGTGAGTTTCTAGAGGTATTTTCCTACAGACATGCCGGGGATGCCACCCGACAGGGATATTGACTTATGTATTGATTTGGCCCCGGGCACTCAGCCCATTTCCATTCCTCCATAACGTATGGCCTCGCTAGAGTTGAAAGAATTGAAGGAACAATTGCAGGATTTGCTAGATAAGGGCTTCGTTAGACCTAGTGTCTCGCCCTGGGGCGCACCAGTGTTCTTTGTAAAGAAGAAAGATAGATCTATGAGGATGTCTATAGAATATCGGCAGTTGAACAATGTCACCATCAAAAAAAAGTATCCATTGTCGAGGATTAATGATTTATTTGATCAGCTTCAGGGTGCCAAGGTGTTTTTGAAGATTGATTTGAGATCTGGCTACCATCAGTTGAGGATTAGGGAATCCAATTTCCCTAAGATAGATTTTCGGACGCGGTATAGGCACTATAAGTTTCTAGTGATGTCTTTTGGGTTGAGCAATTCCCCAACAGCATTCATGGATTTGAAGAATCGAGTGTTCAAGCCTTATTTGGACTCCTTTGTGATCGTGTTTATTGATTACGTCTTGATATACTCCCGCCGTTGGGAGGAGCATGAGCAGCACCTGAGGATTGTGCTTCAGACTCTGAGTGACAGTCAATTGTTTGCTAAATTTTCAAAGTGCGAGTTTTGGTTGGATTCATTCGCTTTCTTGGGCCACGTTGTATCAACAAAGGGCATTCAGATAGATCATAGGAAGATTAAGGCAGTTCAGAACTGGCCTAGACCCACTTCAACCACGGAGATCAGAAGTTTCTTGGGCATGGTGGGCTATGACCATCGATTTGTGGAGGGGTTTTCATCTATAGCAGCCCCGTTGGCCAGGTTGATCCAGAAGGGTTCCTCGTTCAGATGGTCAGACGAGTGTGAGGCGAGCTTTCAGAAGCTCAAGACAGCTTTGACTATAGCGCCGGTGTTGGTGCTACCATTAGGTTCAGGATCTTACACGTATATTGTGATGCTTCCCGTGTTGGGCTCGGTGCAGTATTGATGTAGGAGGGTAGGGTGATTGCATATGCATCTGTCAAACCTCCTTTTTCCCCGAAAGGGGTAGGAATAAGGGAGTTTTCCAATTAATGTGACAATAATCGAAATGGGATTAGTTATTTTTATTCAGAGTCGCCACTTGGGATAATTTATGGTGTCCCAAGTCACTGGTTTGTTTTTAATCCCAAATCGAGGAAGTTTTGACTCTATGTTAAAGTCTGGGAAACCAAAAGATCGGATAAGGAATTCTGTTAACCCGGGAGAAGGTGTTAGGCATTTCCGAGTTCCGTGGTTTTAGCACGGTCTCTTAGTGATTCATACTTGGCTTAAATTGTCTAATTACACATTTTTAGGACCTATATGTATTTTTTCTTTTAACGCTTTTAAGAAATTATCCTGAGACGAGTCACGTGTATGTGTACTCATTGTATTTAATGCGCTAAAAAGCATGTCACGCGTACGTGTACACAATTAATAGCCCTTGTTATTAAAATTATTTGGCCAAACTCACGCGAACGTGTACCTTGATTTTTGTTTTGAAAATTGACGCTTAAATCATGTCACACGTACGTGTACACAATTTGTCACGCTTAATTATTTAAGAAAAACTTAGCCAAAGTAGCGCGAATGCGTACCTTGATTTTATTCTAAAAATCGGCACTTAAATCGTTTCACGCGTACGTGTACACAACTTATCACGCTTATTTATTTCAGAAAAGCTTGGCCAAAGTTGCGCGAACGCGTACTTAGGTCTTAATTCCTAAACCCACAATTATGTAACGTGTGCATCGAAAATCTTAAAATTTGCCTACATGAGTGCGGTCGGCCTAAATATGCTACTAGCGGCTTTAAACAAACTAAAAATAAAGCGACAAAAAAAAAAGTTAAATATTAAAGGCACAGTTTCTCTTTTATTTTATCGAGCTCAGATCATTTTGTAATTTAACACATCCTGCAACCTAACATATAGTCCAATTTTCATTCATTGTCTTTTCCTTTATGTTCATTGAATTTCACAAAACCATTACTAAAGGAACTAATGCAATTTTAATTCATCAAGGCATATGTAATCGATTTCAATCAAACAATTAATAGTAAACAGACATTCATGTGAACAAAAAAAAAATCACTTGAAAAAAAAGACAGTAGTATGGGATAGAGATAGACCTTTGTGAAAGAAATTTCAATGAAATAGAATCTCCAAGCAAAACTTTGCACAACAATCACAGATAAGCTACGAAGAAAATCACTGACCGAATCCGAACCCAAAAATCGGCACTAGACGGAGACCATGCCGGCAACCTCGACGAATGACTTAAATGGACTCTTTGGAAAACGACCTTCAACGACTTCGAAGCTCGTCGGAAAACTCGAACTAAAATAGAAAGACAAAACCAACGGACTCCATGACAGTGACTCGAGATTAGGAGTTGTTTCCGGATATTTTCTCAGCGAAAAGGGCATCAATTCGAGCTGTTGTTCCTCTGCGAAGAGGGGCTATTTTTTTTTGGGTGTTTTTCGACTGCTAGCAGTGGAGTTGTGGAGAGAGGGGTGGAGGTGGCTGTGGCGTTTTGGAGATGGGTGAAGGGCTGGCTGGTTATTGCTAACTAAAAGTGAATGTTCAATGGTGAAGCAATGGAGGATTCATATGGTGTTGAAACTTTGTGTTTTAGTGTTTGGAGGAAATAAGATAGTTGTATTTTTTACTAGCCCCCACTTCGTTGAAGAAGACGACTACTTTTGTTAGTTGCTGCTTCAAGATCCCCTTACTCGTTACTCTCTATCTCTCGTGCACTCTGTTTTGCGTCCCTCCTCCTTCTTTACAGATGTAAGTCCTCCCATTCTATATAGATGTGTATGTGCTTGTAACTTATGTGAAGAAAGTGGGAAGTGAGGAGAAGAACGTGAGTGTGTGGGAGTGTGGTGTGAGAGTGGAGATAAGACATGAGTGTAGTGGGGAAGTGGGGAGTTGATGCTATTTATATATATATATATATATATATATAAATAGCATCAACTCCCCACTTCCCCACTACACTCATGTCTTATCTCCACTCTCACACCACACTCCCACACACTCACGTTCTTCTCCTCACTTCCCACTTTCTTCACNAGGAAAACTTACTATTTGCACTAAGTTTAAATTATACTAAGAAAAATTACTACTATAACTTACATTTAAATTAGATGAAACCTAGTTTATATATATATAGGAACAAATCTTATATTCTAAGAATGTGAATATTTTTTGTTGTTTTTAATTTTCTTAAATAAAACCTATGAAGAGTAAAAAAAAATTTAAAGTATTAATATTAGACCTAAAAGAAATATTTACACCAAAATAGTATAGAATTTGGGTGTGGTAAAAAATTATTTGTTCACAGCATGCCCCTCTTTGCTTGGAAACATGAAGAGTTTTCCGGCAAAGAAAATGAACAAGGTGACTGATTTTTGACCTTATTATTATTTAACAAGGCAAATAAGATAAAAGAAGAAGATGTGACCGTGCCTTGATTTTAGGCCGCCTACATATCCCGGGTTATAAGGGAATCAGGTCACCTGTAGTTCAAGTGAAAGAAGAGTGACAGAGTATTCTTAGAGGGAGTGTCGAGTTAAATTCCATCGAGGTTCTGATCCGTAGTTCCTACTATTACATCAAAATAAAAAGAAAATTACATACTCTTGAAATCTAAGAGTTACAAAATTCCTATCTAAATGCCATCTGGATTCTTGTTGTTGATTCTTGACTTGCTTCTTTCATTGACATTAGACTGCAACTTGGTGCTCTCGATGTAGCAGACTATGAAATAGTCTCACAGGCTTGTTTCTTGATCAGATGATGAGAAGATGGATCTTGATACTCTATGTCTCCGCACATTATGTTAAAAATGGTTGCGGCTAGTATTGAGATCAAACATTCCATTTTCTCCAGCAAGAGCTGGAATCTTATTTTTTCACACATCCAATCTGTGCTTTGCAGAAAAACCTACAAGCCATCACAAACAAACAAAACGAACAAATTTTCTTTGCCCCAGTTTGCACTAGGAAATTTTTGTGAGTTATTGAAAATACATTAAAAGTATCTTTGCTATTGCAGAATAAAGAATTGAAAAAGACACATTTTTTTATATAAATAATAGGGGATGTCGTACCCAGTGTTAAAAAGAATGAAGGCAACCAGGGGCTGTAGTACCCAGTGTTGACGATAAGATGAGGCTCGTGGTTCTCTAGGATGCTACTAGGGAATTTCGTACCCTATGTTGGCAGAAGAATGCAACCAGGGGATGTAGTACCCTGTGTTTGGAAATGAGACGAGGCTCGTGGATCTCTGAGATGCTACTAGGTAAATGTCGTACCCTATGTTTGCAACAAAATGACACTCGTGGCGTTTTGAAATGCTACTAAGGAATGCCGTACCCTATGTTGGCAAAAAGTAATGCAACCAGGGGATGTAGTACCCTGTGTTGGAAATAAAATAAGGCTCGTGGCACTCTGAGATGCTACTAGGGAATGTCGTACCCTATATTAGCAACGAGAAATACAACCAGGGGATGTAGTACCCTGTGTTGGAAATAAGATGAGGCTCGTGGATCTCTGAGATGCTACTGGGGAATGTCGTACCTTATGTTGGCAATAAAATGCAACCAAGGGATGTAGTACCCTGTGTTTGCAATAAGATGAGGCTCGTGGCTCACTGAGATTCTACTAGGGAATGTCGTACCCTATGTACTCAAAAAATAATGCGACCAGGGGATATAGTACCCTGTGATTGGCAATGAAATGAGGCTCTTGGCTCTCTGAGATGCTACTAGGGAATGTCATACCCTATGTAGGCAGAAAAGTAATGCGACCAGGGGATGTAGTACCCTGTTATTGGAAATGAAATGAGGCTCGTGGCTCTCTGAGATGCTACTAGGGAATGTCGTACCCTATGTAGGCCGAAAATAAATGCAGCCAGGGGATGTAGTACCCTGTGTTGGCAATAAGATGCAGCCAGAGAATGTAGTACCCTGTGTTGGCAATAAGTAGTGCGACCAGGAGATGTGGTAACCTGTGTTGAAGATAGCGTATTGATTCCCTATAATGAAACTAATAATAACATGATCACATGTATATTAGAAGAAAACCAAGGATTTGAGAACTTCACTTGGTGGTGTTCGTCTTTTCACGAACAGTTTCTTAAAATTGTTTTGTTCCTGTTCTGAACAAAGAAAGATTCATTAGTTTTTAAAATGGTGGTCAGTTTGTGGCCTTGATCTCTTGGGCGACTTGACCTTGTGTCCATTACACTTGTTAGAAAAACTGACTCCATCGATGGTCGTACAAATTGCCTGGAGATTCTGTCGTTGTTTCTGGAGATATTCTTTCTCAATATTAGAACCTGGCTATTTTGCGCCTATAACATTTATGTTTATGGTGCAAACAACCTTGCTCCTAAAACAACTTTTAACTGAGTAACTTTCGTTGACCCTTGACACATTGTTCAGTCCTTCAAACCTTTTGCTCGTCAGGGAATCTCAAAGATGGCTTTATGCCTTGGCCCATAATGTTCATGCCCAGAAATTTTAGCTTCATATAACAGGAAAACTGTAACCAATTTTGTGGCCTTTTCTTTGCTTTGCTTTGATGAAATTAGACTGAAAGGGGTTCAAAAAGTATGGTACGAAAGAAAACAAGAAGGTAAACTAATAGGTACTACAACTTAATCAAGAAGTATACCTTTTAGAGAAGAAAAATAAAAATGAAAAGGACTTATCTGGAGGAATATGCTGACTCAATTAACATGACATGCACTTTGGAGTAGATGCCCGATCCGTCTGAACCGTATAATTCTCAAAATCCATTGTAAAATTCACTTTGAAACTGAGTTCTCTGTCTTAACCATTCTTGTGTCGGGATATATGAAGGCCTAAATCGATCAATGATGCCCTTTTTGGATTTTCACCAATTTACCTCTCTCATTTGTCTTTCTCTCAACTCACTATCGTCTTATAGTGCCCGTGAAAGTTTTCACCAATAAGACTCTCTCATTTTATTTTTCTCTCTTTACAATGGCCGAGGCATCACCATAATATACCAACTTAGCATTCTCGAAAGTTGATCATAAGGTCTTAAAAAGTAAAGGTAAAAAGAACTATTGAATCGAATTACAACTTTTGGAACCATTTTGACGGAAAAAAAAACCGTCGAAAAATAAAATAAAATCATGCCCCCAGTTTCTTTGAATACTGGGAAATGTAGATTTTTGTTTTAGTGTGACCGAACCCCAGAGTGAGGCTGCCTACGTATCCTTTCGGAATCAGGTCGGACGTAGTTCAATTAACATGAACTTGTTTTGATGATTTTTCTCTGATTTTTTTTTTGTATTATTTTTTTGTGTGTTTTTTTTATAAAAGTACATTGGTTCCAAAAGAGGGGAAAACAAATAAATATAAACAAGGTTTCAAAGGGCTAACTAGGGTTAAACAGTGTTTGGGTAGCGAGAATGATAGCCTTTCTCCATCCCAACCTGAGACTGCTAAATATAAAAATGCCCCAACAGAGTCATGTCAGACATAGTCTCTCTTTACCGCATCCGTGTTGACAGATATGTATGTCACCTTTCCTTTTATATCTTCCAAGTGTAGAGACCCTTTGACAATACTTTCTTGACGAGGTAAGGACCTTGCCAATTCGGGGCGAACTTTCCTTTTGCTTCTTCCTGGTGCGGAAAGATACGTTTCAAAACAAGTTGTCCTAGCTCAAATTTTCTTGGGTGCACTTTCTTGTTGTAAGCGCGTGCCGTTATTTGTTTGTATAATTGACCAAAACAAATTGTCGCCAAACGATTTTCATCAATTAAACTCAATTGTTCCAATCGGGACTTGACCCATTCAGTGTCTTCGATCCCTGCTTCAACAAAGATTAGGAGAGAGGGAATCTCAACTTCTTGATGCATTATTTCGAGATTAGACAACTTTTTATGATCTGGGCATGAATTCCGCATGCATGTCATGGTTCTAAAGCCAGCATTAACGAAACTGAAAAGGATAAGAAATTAACAAAAATTAGGAGAAGGAAAAGATAGAATTTTACTAAGAAAATGGAACTACATTTCATTGAATTTGAAAGGATAGAAGGGTTAACATCAAACCAAAGCAATTAAACTAAAATATCTGGATTACAACCCTTAAAATAATCCAAATACAGAAAAAACCACAAAACAGACTACCAAGGCTCCTTCCTGATGTGAAGAGGAGTTGCTTCCCAGTTGTTAAGCGAGGTATCTGGACCAATGAGCTGAACACTTGCATGGCAGGGGATTTCCCCAATTTGAACCATATTGATCTCATAGAACATCTCTTTGAGACCCTAGCAAACTTCATCATTGTCATCCTGTATGGATCCTTCCTTTTGCTTTTTTTGATTTACGAAACTGCCTGACCCACTTTGAATTGCTCGCGTGGTTGCCTTAAGGGATGCCTGACTCACAATTTTGCCCGACTTCATGCCATTCTCAACTATTTCACCAATCTTAATCGCCTCAGCGAAAGGTTTACCAATAGCGGCTAACATGTAATGGAGGTAATCAAGATCCTGAGCTCGGAGAAAATAGTCAATCATTTATGCCCCTTTCATTGGTGGTTTGACCCTAACGGCCTGCTCTCTCCACTTGATTGCATATTATCTAAAGCTTTCTGTTGATTTATTCTTTATGTTGACAAGAGAGGATCGGTCTGGAACTATATCAATATTGTATCGAAACTGTACGATAAAATCTTGAGCCATGTCATTCCAAACGTGCCAGCGAGAGATGTCTTGATCTATGAACCACTCGGAAGCAATTCCTCTCAAACTTTCCCCAAAATAATCCATGAGTAATTCTTCTTTTCCTCCTTCCCCCCCTTAATTGGTTACAATACCTCTTCAAATGGGAAATGGGATCACCATGCCCGTCATACTTGTCAAACTTGGGGGTCTTGAGACCGGGTGGCAAATGGACATTGGGGAAAATGCATAGATCGTTAAATGAAACACTCTTGTTGCCACCCAAACCCTGTATATTTCTCATGGAATGTTCCAAGCTCTTTACTTTCTAGCCATTTCCTCTTGTTCCATATTCTTGTCGGGTTTTTCGATCTCAAATGGGAACATGTTCTTAGGAGTATGCTTGTATGAATCCGGAACCTTGAAAGTCAGTTCTGGAGAGTAATGTTGGGCCTCATGAGCATTCAGTTGTGAATCATTGTTGATCTTTTGAGCGAGAGCCGGTTGAGGAACGACGAAAGTAGGGACAATGGGTACAGTAGGTGGGTCATTTCTGAGGGTTGCGGTTGAAGGACGTGGAATGGAAGTACTGGGGATCATGGGAAGGTTTATGCTCGGACTGAATCCAGGTTGGTACAATGAGTTAATTGTTAGGGAGATGGGAACTTGATTTGCAATTGACACATTATGAAGATTATCCGAAGACCCTATAGGTAGTGGAGGCGGTGCATGTCCATTCGCCCAAGCTCGGTACATCTCTGCCAATTGTTGCTTCAACACTCTTACTTCTTCAACCAGTCCCGAACCTTGTTCGACCAATTCTCCATGGACATCATCATTATCTCACTCATTCTCACTGTTGTTTGCCATTCTATTTTTCCTTTTGATCTCGTGTTTTAAGGGTGAGTCTCCAGTTTAAACCACAAACCAACCACCTCTTTTTAACTTATCTTTCGATGACAAACAACAAACGTGTTAGAGTTAGGAATTTTGCAGATATTAATCACACATTGTATGTCATGCATTAATGTCATTTTCATTTCTAAAATGATTTTGGAAGGCTTCGTGCTTCATCCCGGCTTATTGGTTTATTTCCTTTTGAATTTAATGCTCTTCTTTTTTATGCCTTTTTAAAAAAAAAAAAAGTTTCTATCATCATTTTTTTTGCTTTTTTTTTTCCAGATTAATTAACGGCTATGATCGCATCCGATGGGGATTGCCTACGTATCATGACCCCGCATGATTCAGACCATTACGTAGTTCAGGAAGATCATGAATAAATTAAATAAACTAACCTTTTTTTTATTTTCTTTTCGAATGAAAGATTTCTAAAATGAAAGAAAATATTTTTTGTTTTAATTTTTTTTATTTGGGATTTTCTAAAGAAATACTTTTAAAGAAGGAATTAAAGGAATTTTTTTTTTTGGATTTTTGAAAATTGGGGGCCGGAACCGATGAGGTTTGCCTACATATCTCACATCCGGTGAGAATCAGACCCGCGTAGTTTGGTAAATATTTCAAGAATAGGATGACACTTTTTGAAAAATTCAGGCTTATTTTGTAATAATCTTTTTGGGGTAAA
>MDKI01183972.1:0-11406 GCA_005239505.1 Nicotiana paniculata
CTACCATCTATTTCACCAAAAACTCATTCAAATTTCTTTAATCTTAGATCTGGAAATGGAAAACCCTAGAACATACTGAAAATGATCCCACTGACTCTGTGACTCAAACTTATATGAGTCGATGGTTCTCAACAAGAACCGTCGATTCATGCGAGTAAGGGTCACTTTTGGAGGTCGCCGTAGTCCGGCCAAACTCCGGCTAGTTGCCATAGTTCGTCCAAAACCCTTTAATGAGTATTCTTCCTCTTTCCTTACTAGTTTTACATGTTACTAAAACCTAAAATTCTTGTTAATCACTATTTTTAGATTATTTAGGTCTAGTTAGCTTCATTCTTGCTTGTTTCTATTTGATTAGTTAGTTCTCCTGTCCTTAATGGTTTGCTAATCATTGTTAGTTCATTAATTGTGCATCATGGTTTATCATTAGTCAGTAAATTAGTTAAGATGTTAAGACCTCGTTTGGGTTATTTGATTGCTTAACTGATTTTGATTTGTGATTCAAGCCTAAGTTGTTAATTTGAGTGATTAACCTGAGCCTGATAGGAGTTAATTAGGAGGGCTGATTTGGTTAAGTTAATTAGTCACATTTAGATTGAATTAAACCAAAAATAATCTAACCTAAGGACTATAGTGATTGACTTAAACCAGAGTTGATACCTAATTAACTAAGGAACCTAACTAGGTTTAATTAACTAGAGTTAGTAGTCAACCCCAAGCAAGTTTAACCCTGGTTACCAAATGGTAATTTCTGGGACTTCAAGCGATATATTAGGTAACTCAGCTTAGGAAATCAGGCTCTTAAGGTTAAAAGGGTCTTTTAATCAATAGGAATGTTCTAGAATAGGGGAAGCTGTCCCAAAGATAGGGTTGACAGCTGCCCTATGTACTATTAGTACTATTTTCAGCCTCTTGGATAAGGTATATGCCAAAATCATATCCCATCCTTGAGCTCCCTATAAATAGACCTTCCTTTCACATATTGAGGAGGATTTTTTTTCGGCTGGACATTCTAAAAAAAAAAAGAATACTCTCTTAGCTGCAAAAACATTCTGAAAACATAAAAAGATCAGAATCATTCCAAAAGTAAGAGGAAGAAATATGGTTATTCATTCAAGAACTCTTCAAGGTTTTTGGGGTGGAATTTTCTCATTTCTGGATTCTATTTGGGCTTTCAGTTCTGGTTTGGTTTCTTCTAAAAGTTTTCTGGGATATTTTCTGTGGAGCTGTTTGTTCTGAAGTTTATGTTGGATGCTGCTGAATTCTCTTCCTTCTTGTTGATTGTGGTTTATACTTGACCTTTATTTGGTCAAGTCTTCTTGTTGTTTTCTTTCTCTTTAAAGGTATATAACAGTGAACCTTTAGATAAAATTAATGATGCTGAAATTGTTGACTCGTGTTGTGTTTATTTTAAGCTTATATGAGTCTGAATCTTCTTCTCGTTGATTCTTGGTCTATGAATCTGAAGTAGGATGGGTTTAGGTGACATTGATGAATCTGGATATGCATTGTGTATGAAGCATTTGAATTTTTGAGAATCATTCTGGTTGTCGTTAGGTCGATTGTAATGTTTTTGTTAGATCTTAGTTTTTGTTGTGTTGGTCCACTAATAGAACAACTTGCACTAGGATGTTGAATCTGGCCTTTCTATGGTTAGGTTCTTTCCATAAGAGTGCAGAAATACTCTTTCAATTGAGTCTCTTTGGTCAATAAAGAGATTCAACAGAGTAAGTCTCTAGATAGGTTAGTATTAGCACTAGGGTAGATGAATTTAACCTTTCAATGGTCAAATTCACCCCACGATAGTGCATAAACAGTAGTATAGATGGCTGAAGTTCACCCTTTTAAAGGTATAAAGCATGTAGTAAAGAAGGTATAGAGTCGAGGAATCAGAACCCTTGAATAATCTAATTCGTCCTCTGAAATGCCTAAAAATCAAAGTCATAATACAAGTGTGGATCAAGTGTTACCAAAAGGTCATTGTTACGGAGTTGAATCCGATCCTTCTCATGGTGAGATTCACCCTTATAATAATGCTTAAACAGTTATAGAGTAAATAGATTATCATTTCAAAAGGCTCCTTAGAGTAAGGAACCTGAATCCTTTCAAATGATCAGATTTGTTCTCTATATGAAAGCTTACAAAGTCAGGTTATGGTATTATCGGCAAGAAGAACAAGTATAAAAACCTGTGGAGCTGAATTCGACCCTTTTTATGGTCAGATTCAGTCCATAAAGGGTTTAAATATGCTTTGTTTATCCAAGAGCATCATTTAGGATTGAATCTAACCTCATTTATGGTCAGATTTATTCCTTAAGCAATGCCAAAAAGTAGTCAAGTTACTGCATGAATTCTGGCTATAATCTGTATGCAAACTTGAGGTCTAGAATATGTTAAGTTATTTCTCTCGAGTAAAGCATTAAGTAGCAGTTTCTGTTTAGCTAGCACAGCTGGAATTGAATCTGATCCTCTCTATGGACAGATTCATTCCATGAGATGTTAACGGTTTCTTTTCCTTGTGTCTCTTCTTGATAGTTAATCACAAGCAGAGGCGTGGATATCCCCAGAGATTCGAGTTTGAGGAAGCTGTAGTTTAACAAATATTTCATAGGATTTCCTTTTCTTTTTTTTTATTTCTTTTGAATTTATAAATTCTTGGGTAGGAAACAATGTAATTTATTTTCCAGAAATAATGTAAGAATGGACAGACTGTTTGCAACATTGAATTTCAGATTTTTTGCAAAATTGATCTATACAGGCATCTTTAATATTCCGAAAAATGAGTTAAAACTGCAATCAATGGTGTTGATAGTTTTCTTGGACGAAAATATATTCATATCCAAAAAATTATTTTCGTTCAAAATATCTTCTGCTATAACTTCGTGTTTGAATCAGTTTTGTCCAAATACTTGTTGAAAATCTTGAAAATAGCTAATATTGAAGGATACATGTAAATAGGATTTGTTGTTCAAAAAATGCTCTTGGGACTCTAGAATTCGTAAATATGTAGGATTCGTTTATCTTAACGTAGTATTAAAGTTAGATTACTTGAATGAATGAGTTTACACACTCCATGTTATATCGTTAATGGGGTAGGTTTACTGCTTTTCCAATATGTAATTCAAGAATTAGTAAGGTTGATTTCCTCTCTGGATCTTTATTGATTGATATGCATTTATTTACATAAATTAACTTTCTTTGCAAGTAGCTAAAACTAGGGTGGCCTAACGTGACTAATTCGAGGGCTAAATTTGGCCATAACCCGGTCTTATAACTTGACTTAGAGATTCATACTAGATGTAATTCGAACCCGCCCTTAAATTAGATAGCACTTTCAGACTTAGATAATAAATCATCGAAGTATACGTTTTTACGTAGCTTTGAATGAAATAACTAAAATATACCTTTTTCTCAAGTTGTGTATACGTTTACGTAACACAAATCAAGATTAAAATGAACACTCGTAGAGACACTTGTAGGAGCGGATTTCCTTAAAGTTATCGGAATTGTGTACACGCCCGCGTTACGTGATTTCGGTTTCTCTTGGTAACAAAACAAAATATGCGCTTGTGCACTTTATCCATATTATTTGACGAGTTTTAGTGTCGAGAATTGTGTACACGTCTGTGTGACATAATTTTAGACGCACCTTAAACTCTACAAGTTTACCCATACATAACCCGTCTCAAAAGAACTCCTTGAATACAAAAGAATAATAAAAGTGGTAAAGAAAATAAAAAATACACATAGGTATAAAAGCAGTAATTAAACAATTTAGGCCAAGTTTAATCATTAAGCGACCGCGCTAGAACCACGGAACTCGGGAATGCCTAACACCTTCTCTCGGGTTAACAAAATTCCTTATTTGGATTTCTGGTTCGCAAACAATTTAACAGAGTCAAAATTCCTTGATTTTGGGATTTCTAATAAATAAATGGTGTCCCGGAACACCGTAAATAATTCGGGTGGCGACTCTGAAATTAAATAAATAATCCTAAATTCGAATAATGTCACTTAAAATGGAAAAACTCCCTTATTACCCTTACCGAGGGTGAAAAAAGAAGGTGTGACACTACTTTAGGGCCAAAAATTTAGGCAAATAATATCACGAAAAATAGAAGGCAGATATACGAGAATGTTGAAATACTCAACCAAAATAAGAGCAAAATAGATCTTAGCAAGATATGAGCCCTAATTTTAGGGCAAATAAATTAGGCAAAGTTTTTTAACGAAAAATCACAAAGGAACAGACATGCAAGAACATAAAATAGGTTTTAAACAAAAAATAAATAAAAAATATAAACAGATATTTAAAAGATCTAAACCCTAATATTTAGGGTAAATGAGAACAGAGGAAAATCTCAGAGATTCATACATAGAATGAGGAAAACGAACACATATGAGAAAATGGGAAGGTTCGAACCAGATTTGGTCCAAAAATGGGGAGATTAGCTTGCCATGTTAGGCAAGCTACTAAGTCATACCATAATCGAGTATCCAGTAGTGAGATAGAACCAATAAGGTAAGGAAATCCTCCAGGGATTCCATATCCATTGGGAATCGGAAGAGGTTAGGGTGGTGAAAGCGTCTAGGGTTTCAGAGAGGGACGAGAGATGAGAGCATATGAGGGCGGCGGGTTTGGAATTACAAGGGATTAGGGTTAGGGAGTTAGGTTTAAAGGGGTGTGAGAAATGTGGGTCGTTGATCTTAGAGATCAATGACCAGGATTTAAGAAAGGTTTAGGTCGGGTTGGTTAATGGGTCGCGACCGGGTTGGGGAGTAATGGATCATTGGTTTGGGCTGGGGTTATTTGGGCTAGGTATTTTAGGTATTGGGCTGGGGGTTGGTCCGAAAATAGGTTTAAAAATAGGCTATTAATTAAATACCCACTTTTAATTAATAAATTATTTGTAAAAATGATAAATAAAACAGTAAAAATATTGTTAGTGTATAAAAATGATTAATGACAATTATTTAACACTATAAAAATAAAGAAAGTTATTTTTTGCAAAAATAAAGTAATTATAAGTATATACGGGCTATTATTGCAAAATGTGCAATTGTAAACTTAAAAATGCAAATATGATTATAATAAATATACCAAAAAATTTTAAAGCCCGGTATGGATGTAAATAATGAAGTTAAGTGATAAAATCATCATAAAAATAGTTTGTGATGCAATTAATGATAAAATATGGGAATAAATTATTTAAAGAAAATCTTTAAAATTATAGAAAAATTAGGAAACATGCCTGTATGTGTTTATAAATCAAATGATAATGCATTGTACTATTTTGAAAGTATACATGTATATTTAAAAATATGAGGGAAAATTGGGTATCAACAGCTGCCCCTCTTTATCCGGGAAGGATGAAAGAGTTGTCGGGTAAAGAAATGATGACCGATATTGACCAAATGGGGTGATTTGAAAGATATAGGCCGCACTCCGGATTTTGAGCTGCCTACGTATCTTTGGTTTTAGGATAACGGTTACCTTCCGGATTTCCTGCAAACTCAAAACATACTATGTGCATATAGATTTCCGTAAATCTAAATGTGATGCAAATTCCCTTTGAACCATGGAGATTGTCTTTGGATGGTGAGGATGACGTCCTTAGACCATGATGTCTTGGGCCATGAATTGTACGGTGAAGGATTCGCAGGCCATGAAATGATGTTCTCGGGCTATGAAGATGGTGTTTCTGAACCATGATGCCTTTGAATAATGATGTGCAAGATTAAGAGATCCTCAGGCCATGGCATGGTGTCTTCCGACTATGAGGATGATGCCTTCGGACTATGATGCCTTTGGAAAATTTGGATATATATAAGCGCATGAGATGCAGAGACATGATGCTAAAGATAATAACAAGACTGAGCTTAGTCTTGCGTAGAGTTGAGGGAAAAGCTTAGCCCTGAAAGAGAATAATGCGAGGTCTAGGACAGAGCAACATCTGTATTTATGCACAAAGAGACAGTGATTAGTCTCGTGCGGGGAAGGCAGAGCTTATCCTTATGCAAATGGAGAGGCAGGGCTTAGCCTCATGCAAGATTCGAGACAGTGCTTAGTCTCATGCAAACGTAAGGCAATGCTTAGGCTTATGCAGATAAGGAGGCAGTGCTTAGCCTCATGCAAGATTTGAGATAGTTCTTAGTCTCATGAAAATGGAAGGCAATACTTAGCCTTATGCAAATAGGGAGGCAGAGCTTAGCCTCATGCAGAATTTGAGACTGTGCTTAGTCACATGCAAATGTAAGGAAATGCTTAGCCTTATGCAAATAGAGAAGAAGGGCTTAGCCTCATGCAAGATTTGAGATAGTGCTTAGTCTCATGCAAGGAGAAGGAAATGCTTAACCTTATGCAAATGAAGAGGCAAGGCTTAGCCTTATGCAAGATTTGAGACACTGCTTAGTCTCATGCAAGGAGAAGGCAATGCTTAGCCTTATGCATATAAGGAGGTAGTTCTTGGCCACATCATGATTTGAGACAGTGTTAAGTCTCATGCAAAATGGAAGGTAATGCTTAGCTTTATGCAGATAGGGAGGCAAGGCTTAGCCTCATGCAAGAATTAAGACAGTGCTTAATCTCATGAAAGGAGAAGGTAATGCTTAGCCTTATGCAAATGAGGAGGCAGTGTTTAGCCTCATGCAAAGGGACGAGTAGTAAGTGAAGTATTCTTAGCTGGAGATATACTTATGTCTGGAGGTTCCATCATTATGACGATACTTGTGGTTATGACCTATTCCTGCATCCAAAGAAAAATTGTGAGTTTTGCGGTGGAGGTTGGTTCATGCCTTTATCTTCTTTCTTTGCTCCACTCTGATCGAGAATCCTGTTCAAGTCACCACGGGTATCATTTGGCGAAAAATAAAGTTTTTGAAAAGTATGCGTGTGTGGTTTTCAAAACATAGTAATATGCAAATTAAGAAATCAATTAGATGAACTAGTGACTGTGACGTTATCAAATGCATTTAAACCTCTTTGCCATAGAATTTTGAGGGCCCTCCTCAAAATTCTGCCCCAGTTATCTAAACGAACTTTTGACTGTTCCGCATGCGGTTCTGTTGGCTGAACTTGCTTCGGAATTTTGAGGGTCCTCTGCCCCAGTTTCTAATTTGTGGAAAAATGGAAATTTCATTGAGTTGTGACCGAACCCACAGGGCTGCCTACGTATCCCCTCTTAAACATAAATCAGGTCAAACGTAGTTCAAATATATCATATGAAGAAAAGCGAATAATTACACTTAGTATCTTTTAACTGCATCTGAGTTGATCGGTTTTGGCCAAATTTCTCCATCCATCTCTGCGAGTATGAGTGCTCCTCCCGTTAGTACCCTATGAACCATATAAGGGCCTTGCCAGTTGGGTGAGAATTTCCCTTTGGCTTCATCTTGGAAAGATCCGTTTCAACACCAGTTGCCCCGGTGTAAACTGTCTAGGTTTGACCCTTTTGTTGAAGGCTCTGGACATCCTATTTTGATAAAGCTGACCATGACACACTGCGTTCATTATTTTTCCATATATGAGGGCCAATTGCTCATAGCGGCTCCTTATCCATTCTGCATCGTTTAGTTCAGCTTCTTGTATAATTCTCAAGGAAGGAATTTCTACCTCAGCGGGGATGACGGCTTCAGTACCGTAGACCAGCAAATAAGGAGTTGTCTCGGTTGATGTGTGAACTGTGGTGCGGTATCCCAATAAGGAAAATGGTAACTTCTCATGCCATTGCTTGTGATTCTCCACCATTTTCCTTAGTATCTTCTTGATGTTCTTGTTGGTGGCCTCCACGACTCCATTCATTTGAGGCATGTATGTTATGGAATTCTTGTGCTTGATTTTGAAGGTTTTACACATGGATTTCATCAAATCACTATTAAGATTGGCAGCATTGTCAGTGATGATGGATTCTGGAACCCCGAATTGACAAACAATACGAGCCTTGACGAAATCGGCGACGACTTTCTTGGTTACAGCTTTGTAAGATTCAGCTTCAACCCATTTTGTGAAGTAATCAATGGACACTAAAATGAACTTGTGTCCATTCGAAGCGGTGGTTTCAATTGGACCGATGGTTTCCATTCCCCAGGAAGCAAAAGTCCAAGGTGCACTTGTTGCATTGAGCTCGTTTGGTGGAACTCGTATCATATCTGCATGTATCTGGCGCTGGTGGCATTTCTGGACATACCAGATGCAGTCTGTTTCCATAGTCATCCAAAAATATCTGGCTCTGAGTATCTTTTTGGCTAAGACGAAACAATTTATATGTGGGCCTGGGTTTTGGCATGTATTTCTTCAAGAAATTTTGAAGCCTCTTTGGCGTCAACACACCGTAACAGTCATAGATAAGGAGTTCTTCTATATAAAATACCTCCTCTTTGGAAGAAATGGTTGGACAATCTTCGAAGTGTGCATTTTTGAACATGGTTTGCTTGCTCTGGGTATTCTCCTTTTGCCAAATATTCCCTAATATCGTGGAACCACGGATTTCCATCTGTTTCTTCTTCGACGTGAGCAACAATAAGCTGGCTGATTATAGATTCTCACCAGAATGGGATCGATGAAATTCTTATCCGGGTGTTGTATCATGGATTATAAAGTGTCCAATGCGTCTACAAATTCATTCTGGATTCTGGGGACATGTCTGAACTCTATCTTCGTGAACCTCTTCATCATCTCTTATACATGATATAGATATGGTAGTATCTTGGTATTCTTTGTGGCCCATTCTCCTTGTACCTAGTGCACCAGTAGGTCTGAGTCACCAATTAACAACAGCTTTTGAATGTTCATGTCAACAGCCAAATTGAGCCCTAATATGCAGGCTTCATACTCCGCCATATTGTTGGTGCATGGAAGCCTGAGTTTTGCGGACACCGGGTAGTTCTGACCGGTTTCTGATACCAAGAAGACTCTGATACCGACTCCCTTGAAATTTGCAGCTTCGTTGAAAAATAGTCTCCAATCATCGTAGGCGTCAGCAATATCTTCTCCTACGAATGATACCTCTTCGTCAGGAAAATACATTTTTAGAGGCTCGTATTCTCCTCCTACGGGATTTTTGGCAAGATGATCTGCTAATGCATGTCTTGTGACTGCCTTCTGAGTTACGTAGATGATGTTAAAATCACTCAACAATATTTTTCACTTGGTTAGCTTTCTTGTAGGCATAGGCTTCTGAAAGATGTACTTCAGAGGATCCATCCTCGATATGAGGTATGTGGTATAGGCACAGAAGTAGTGCCTCAATTTCTGAGCTATCCATGTTAGAGCATAGCAGGTGCGTTCCAACAAAGGATAATGTGCTTTCATAAGGTGTGAACTTCTTACTCAGATAATATATGGCTTGCTCTTTTCTTCCCGTCTCGTCATGTTGTCCCAAAATACAATCGAAAGCCCAATCTAATACGAAGATATAGAGTAGTAGTGGCGTACCAGGTTCTGGGGGGACTAGTACTAGTGGTGTGGACATGTATTGTTAAAAGCCTTCTGACAATCCTCAGTCCAACTGGTTGCAGCATCGTTCTTCGACATTTTGAAAATTGGCTCACATATCACCGTTGATTGTATTATGAAGCGGCTGATATAGTTGAGACATCCCAGGAAACTCATCACGTCCTTCTTGTTCTTTTGTGATGGTAACTCCAGGATAACTTTGACCTTTGAGGGGTCCAACTCGATTCCTCAGCTGCTGACAATGAATCCCAACAATTTTCCGGCAGGAACCCAAAATGCACACTTTGCGGGGTTCAGCTTTAGATTGTACTTCCGCAGCCGGTCAAATAACTTTCTCAAGTCTGCTATGTGATCTGTGGCCTATTTGGATTTGATGATGATGTCATCAACGTATACCTCTATATCCTTGTGTATCATATCATGCAAAATGTTTTCCATGGCCCTCATGTAGGTGGCCCCATCATTCTTCAGGCCGAATGGCATCATTTTGTAGCAATATTACCCCCCCTGGTGTAATGAAGGCTATCTTTTTTGCGTCATCCTCGTCCATCCAGATCTGATGATAACCCACGAAGTAATCAACAAAGGACTGGAGCTCGTGCTTGGTGGAGTTTTCAATCAGTATATGTAGATTTTGGCAGTGGGAAATCGTCCTTGGGACTTGCTCTGTTTAAATCCCGATAGTCGACACACACTCTGACTTTCCGCTTTCTTTGGAACCGGCACAATGTTGGCTAACCAGGTTGGATATTCAACTACCCTGAGGACTTTGGCTTTGATTTTCTTGGTGACTTCTTCCTTGATTTTCAGGCTCCTGTCTGGCTTGAACTTTCTGAGTTTCTACTTTACTGGTGGACACATTGGATTGGTAGACAGCTTATGAGCCACTATGGATGTGCTCAACCAGGTCATATCATCATATGAACATGCGAAAATGTCCTCATACTCTTTCAGGAAACGGGTGTACTCTTCCTTATCTGACGGTGACAAGTTGACTATCTCAGTCTCGTCCAGGTTAGACTTAGGTTTGTTCTCAAAGTTCTCAACTTCTCTGACGATTTCCTCAGGTATCACATCTTCTTATTCTATCTCTTCTGAGTCACTATTCTTATGTTGCATTGTCTCATTACATGTCACAGTCGTTGGTTCATCAAGGTAAAAAATAGTAATGTTGTAGAGGAAAAATATGAAAGATAATGATAATAAAACATCAAATTATTGATAAATGCAGAAAATTTGAACAAAGTAGCGTTTAAATGACTTCAAACAATGTTTTCCAAAACAAAATACTGAAAGAAAGATGTTTTTAAAACAAAATGCTCAGAAGAATTTTTTTCAAATAACACTAGTAGCCATGCTACCCCGAAACTCATCTGGCCTGGATGGTGCGGCGGTCCAATTCCTGAGAACTGCTCCCCTCTCCACTATCTGAATGATAAGGCCTTCTTCCTCCTCCTTCTCAACTATCACGTTGCAGTCCATGTCTTCGTCTTCCAAAAATAGATTCCTTAGACCAGCCAAGGTTTCCTCTTCTTTGGATCCCCATATTGTATCGGCCTGATGAAAGGATTGGCTCAAATGTGGCACTGGCTGCTCAAGAAGGTAATAGGGAACACGCCATGGTGGCGACCAATCATTATATTCTTGCCAGGTATATGGATATCCGAGCCCAAATTTTGTATCGTGACGCTTCAGGTGTATTGGCTTGGTAATGCCTTGGAGCTTCTTCCCGAGCCCTTTGCCGGGTTCATACCCTGACCATGCTAGTATGCTTTCTATTTTTCTGCTCCACCACTTGACTTTCTCAATTGCATCGACGCGCTCGATGCGGTGATAGGTCTCCCCTCTAACTTCCTTCTATTCTCCACGACCGAGACGGTTTGGTTGGTGTTAACAACTAATTTTTGACCACACCCAAATTCTATAATATTTTGCTGTAAATATTAATTTTAGGT